>NIPM01000032.1:585188-599631 GCA_002738285.1 Holacanthella duospinosa
GGGGGGGGGGGGCGGCGTAAGAAGAAACTGCAAAGACCTTTTTTCATTCGTCTAACTTGCTTGTCATTGTCATTCACATTCTTTCTCAGCAAAGTAAAAATACCCGACAATTCACCTCATCCAATTGGGAGCCAGAGCCATTGCTCCGGAGCCGGCTCTCAAATATTAGGGAGCCAGAGCCAGCGGGTCTTGAGCTGGCTCCCATTTTTTGGGAGCCAGAGTCAGTGGATCTTGAGCTATGTGGCTCTGGCTCCCTGAAATTTGGGAGCCACGGAGAACACTATTTGGAATATTTAAAATAGAGAAATTAAAAATATCGACTAGAAAGTATAATCTTTCAACGCGTAAATAGGAAATCACTTGCTACTATTACAAAAAGTGAAGGGATTTTCCAAAAAGCTGAAAAAGTAGAAATTATTAGATGGAGCAGCAGCATAATATTTTTCAACTTTAAGCAAAATGCTTCTCTGGCGTCCAAGGTCATCAGTGAAACGAAAAGTACCTACTTTAAGAAAAAGTAGCCTTGATTAGTAAAATGTTAAATAGAATTGTAAAATATTACTTAATTCATTTACTAGTATGGTCAATTTGACCCATTCTAGATTTGGAGTTTTAATTTCAAAAGTGAACCAAATTCCTTTTTCGGAAGTAATGTGAATCTACTTGTAAAAATAATATTTATGGTGCGAAATACCAATGAATGGTTCCAAAACAACGTGTTTGAATACAAAATGTTCGAGCACAAAAGTTTTAGGTTCTGTAAAGGATTATGTAAACATATTCTCATCATGTTTAGAAGTATTTGCAAACTGAGTAACATCCCTGGAATCCTAACCTTATTTTTTTTGGAGTACAGGCTAATTATTTATGCTGTTTTTCAATTGCTCATAATATCCTGAATTTGTTTAATTTTTGTTGATAGTCATTGCCGGGAGTGTCGTCGTAAGTATAATTCATCATCAAACATTAATCAAATTCAGAAAAATCTATTATCTTAATCTAAGTAGAATTTTTTCTAATTGAGTTTGATAAGAAAACTTATAGTTGACGTAAATATGTCGGACACAAAACATCAAATTTCACGATTCTCGCTGCCAGAACTCCCGCAAAACATGAAATACTATAATTTTTCATTCAAATCCTTTCTAAAGTAATAATTAATTACCGATAAAACAAACAAACAATTGAACGTGTATGCCAACTCGTTTTCGTCCCGAGGTAGACTGGTTCAACTACTTTTGTTGCTGCCGTAGGCTTTGGACCAGTTAACATTTCTCCACATTGTGTTATACTATATTTGTGCAAGCATTGATCGGACCTATGTTAGAGACTTGATGAAGTTTTATTTGAAATCACACAAACGCACTTGCTTAAACATACAAGTGAACCATCGATTGAATTTACCATTTCTTTAAACTAATAATAATAATTGTTTTTCAAAATACCATTAACAGGAATCACTTATGCATTATTGGGTTGTTTCAGATATTTTAAATATGAAGATATTCCTATTTACTCTGTACTAAATCAGTTCCTGGTCTTCTCCGCCTCTGACTTCTCAAAAGTTTTGTTGCGCAACGGTATTTGAGTTCACTTTTGTATTTCAAGCTTTCATTGGAAGTTTGTACCTCAGGAAAATATGAATCTCCAGCTGCCTTTGGATTGAAAGAGATAATCAAAGGATCTTCGACAGCCTCATTCTTAAATGCAAGGCTTTAGGTAGTTGCTTTCGAATTTACTAATAAGAACTTGCTAACAAAGAATAAGACCAAGTGTACATAAATATAATTACTCATAAAGGTAAACCTTAAGTGCAAGAATCGGCCACTTAAATTTTAAATATACCTCAATAAAAATACAATCAGATTAACACTTTGAATGATCTCTAAATGGATCTGTCATCAAAATATTTGACAGCAAATTGAAAACTACATTGTTGTAGTTTGCCAAAGCACAGTTTAACCCGAAATATATACAAATTTATAGTTACAGAATACTAAACATGGTTGTCTCATTACTTGTAATATGCATGTAATGTTGAATGTAATCTTGCTGCCAATCAAAGCTTTAATAAATAAAGGCTAAAAATTTTTCTACNTCATTACTTGTAATATGCATGTAATGTTGAATGTAATCTTGCTGCCAATCAAAGCTTTAATAAATAAAGGCTAAAAATTTTTCTACTATTCACTAAACAGTTCACAACAGCAGCTTATTTCATTTAATCTATTATTTTTGTAGATCAAAGTCGCGTTTTAAGATAACCGCTCGAAAGCGTACAATTTAGAAATTGTTCCAAACTATTTAATCTAATTGGCAAAAACCCGGTCGGATATCTTTCAAATTGGCGCATGTGGGTCATAAAAGACCACGCTATTTCTAGCCCAAATTACAAAAAGAAATGCTCTACTTCCATCTTTGGGATTTAATAGTTATGTTTTCAATCATAGTCTTTGTACAAATTGATATATTGTTGCAATATAGGGCTCTCGGTTGACGCCTGGGACAATATCTAAACTCAAGTTCTATATACATAGATGATAAGTCATTCGTCCATCAAATTTTTTGCCAGTGGGTCAACTATGACCACCGCATCCAATATTTTTTACCTGTAGGTCATAATAGATCACCACTTCCACTTTGTTGCCATTGGCTAATAGTTGACTAGATAATAGACTAGTTGACACTTGCAACACTACATTTGTACACGTGACACGAAACACGGTGGTCATAAGTGATCCACAGCTGCGAGGGATGTTGAATTTTTTTTGTCGATGCGATTGGAGATATTCAATCCACACTTGTCTATACAACCCTACAGGGTCAAAAACAGTAAATTTATGTAATAAACCCTCATAAATTGAATAAAAATCTACAGAAAGGAATTATTTTTATTAACCACATTCCCTCCATATTATCACCACTTATTAGTCATTAAACTCTGACAAGTTTAGAGTAATGTGGAAAAGTGATTCAAATATAAGTTTTAGTCACTTATAAGTTGATTACTCTTTCTTACTCATTTTCGAGTAACTTCAGTTTTTGACTAATTTTTGTGGAAAAATGGGAGTTACTAAATCATGATCTTAAAAATTTGACTCTGTCCTTGACTCTATGACTCATATCCTGTCATTATTTCCAAGGATTTTTAACTGTAAACAAGTGGTAAAAATAAAGTAACTTCATAAAGTAATTTCATGCGTCTATGACAAATAGAAATTTTGAAAAAATTCAACTGTGTCCCTGAAAATAGTAAACCTCAATTAAACAATAGTCGACGATTATAGCACCATCCGTGATAAGACTATACTGGTTATAAGACCGGATTTTTTATAGTTTGGTTTGATCCAATACATTTAGCATGGGTGAATATTTCGTTGTTTGACTCACTTATGTTAGACCAAAAGAGATATAAGATCTTGCTTTTGTCCTTGATAATTGAGTTATACAGCTCTTCTTTAAACCCAATTTGCTCTGCATACGACACAAATTTCTATTTAATAAGTTAGAGTAGGATTTGCAGGGAGGAAATCCTAGCTGACTTCACTTTTGTTACTACTCATCTTCGACAGACCGTTTTTCTTTACAAATCTATTTATTATAATTAAGTAAAGTGAAAATGCATATCGGATAAAACAACCGCTCTTGCTGTAACCACTGAATTTCTCAACATTATTTCTCTTTTTATACCGAACTTTAACTGTACAGTAATTGCTACTCATGAATAGAAAACAACACTCACATATAAATATTAACAAAATTTGACAGGTTCGGTCTAATCTCAGGATACTATTTGGGAGCCAAACCTATCGTTCTTGTAGCAGACACAGAACTAATAAGGAAGATCCAGGTTTCGGATGTGGACAAATTTTTAGAAAGACCACGTCGTGTCCCTGGTGGAATAAACCCTGATCCACACCGCAGTCTAATGTTAGGGAACCTCCCGGTTCCAGAATGGAAACAAGTTCGAAGAATTCTAGCACCAAGTTTCAACAAACTGAATATCAAGGAAATGACTTCTACAATTAGCATCTTGGTCGACAAACTCATTAGTAACATTAATGAACACGAAGAAATGGATTTTTATGCCAAGTTCCAAACTTTAACATTAGATGTTATTGGGAAGACAGCATTTGGGATTGACTCGAACATTCAAGAGAATCCAAATGACCCGCTCATGGCCGCAGTGGCTGCGGAATTCACAAAAACGACTAATTCCAGAGTTGTCAAAATTTATCTCTGCTTTCCTGAATTGTCTTTCATTTTACATCCGTTGAGACTACAGTATCACAGGTTTATAACATGGATGGGTTGGACTGAATCATCTGCATTATGGCAACAAGGAAGGGTCGCGCTGGCACAGCGCATAGAAAGTGGCACCAGTCATCCAGATCTACTACAAAAGCTCTTATTGNCAAGAGAATCCAAATGACCCGCTCATGGCCGCAGTGGCTGCGGAATTCACAAAAACGACTAATTCCAGAGTTGTCAAAATTTATCTCTGCTTTCCTGAATTGTCTTTCATTTTACATCCGTTGAGACTACAGTATCACAGGTTTATAACATGGATGGGTTGGACTAAATCATCTGCATTATGGCAACAAGGAAGGGTCGCGCTGGCACAGCGCATAGAAAGTGGCACCAGTCATCCAGATCTACTACAAAAGCTCTTATCGTCAGATTTGTCTCAGGATCAGATAGTGGCCAATAGCGTCTTGTTTTTTGAAGCTGCATATGAAACGATGAGCAGTGCATTAGGTTTTACGGTTCATCTCCTCGTTCGGCACCAAGACGTACAAAACAGAGTCCGAGAAGAACTACAAGATCATATCCTCGAAAATAAATCTTTTGATTTTTCAATACTATCAAATCTTCCTTATTTGGATCAGGTGATCAATGAGTCCCTCCGTCTCTTTCCGCCCCAAACTACATTCATCGGCAGGTAAAATAGTACTATGATTATCTTAAATGCTATGAGTATGAATTACTGCAGATTTCACTACAACGTTGCTAAACTTTATGAGTTAATATCTGTATCAGATTTGGCGGGAAATTGACGACAAAGCAGGCACAAAATGGTNCTATGATTATCTTAAATGCTATGAGTATGAATTACTGCAGATTTCACTACAACGTTGCTAAACTTTATGAGTTATACCTGTATCAGATTTGGCGGGAAATTGACGACAAAGCAGGCACAAAATGTTTTTTTGTCCATGATTTTTGCTTTAGAAAGTTTTGAATGTTTATATTTTAATTTTACCTCGGATGTTAAATGTTCGTTTCGGTTAAGGGGGTGAAAGTTAAAGTTTCGGATAGGCTAAACGTCGTTTCTGTGTATGTAAAAATTGTGTCCAGCAAATTAGACTCTTTCATGTTCTTTGACATACACAACCNGGCTAAACGTCGTTTCTGTGTATGTAAAAATTGTGTCCAGCAAATTAGACTCTTTCATGTTCTTTGACATTCAAAAACTGTTAAAGCTCGTTTTAGAAAGTCCTAGATATAGCAAACACCAATTTTAACAAAACAAAAAATGGCTCTTGTTCCGCCTTATGGAGTTTATTAAAATCCTCCACTATAACAACATGAGCTTTATTAACAATCCTACTATAACGTCATATTACCGCAAAATTATTGTTTTCTGTCCTATGTAGCAAGTTTTAAGTCATATCTAGGTACATTTTCTAACGATTTCTCAAAATCCTAACTCTAATACTAATGCCTAAGGGTTTCTTACTAGTCTCCACCGTATATAGTTAACTTAAGTTCAACAGTTTACATAAACCAATAATGCAGAGCTGATTAGCTGGGGTGTGGATCTGCTAGACTATTTCAGATATACAAATTTCAAATATGTCGGTAACTAGGAATGCAATAATTAAGTCATGACAAATTTTGGAGTCAATTTTTACCTGGCGTCTATCTATCTGTTGATAGAACTAAGAATTTTAACGTTAGGTTATGTCTTGTTTTCACCATAAATTGAAACGAAACGATGACTGACTTCTCAATTTGAACCGAAATAGTAATTTTACTTGCTAATCCGAGACGAGACGAATCGATCAAGAAACGATGCAAGAACGGCAAGTAATTTGTTTAATTCCAGATATATTTAGTTTCAATAAGAAATGAATAAGTGGTGACAAAGCTAAAAACTAAAAAAAAATTTTGTTCTATGTATATCTGGTAACTTGATTCCATGAAGGTGGACAGCAGCCTGCAGTAACTGCAAACAGACTAAACCAACAAATAAACAGCACGAAACAAAAACAACATAAACAAAATCAATGGAAGCTCAAATCATAGAGCAACTCGATAATGTTTCTAGATTTATAATTTAGATGTTTATTTTGTTATTCGGCAGATGTAACTTATTGTAGTAGTTTATAAACTTATCACTCATTCTGCAGTGAAGNATGTTTATTTTGTTATTCGGCAGATGTAACTTATTGTAGTAGTTTATAAACTTATCACTCATTCTGCAGTGAAGACTAGCCATATCTATCACGTTGACATTAGTGAATACACCGATAAACTGCAGGTTTAATGTAGCAAATATATCATGTATTTCAGCATAACTTAGCTTAACAATAAGATCTTTATTTTCAATTTATTAACCTATTGTCGCTCATATCCATACCGAAATTAAATATACGAGTTATATGCGAGTAAATACACGAGTATTTCTAAAATGGGCCAAAAAGTTAGTTTAAAAGTAATTTGTAAAATAATGGAACCAACCAACATCTAAAAATATGTTAGTATTTATGTTTTATGTTTTTTACCCTTGAAAAGGTGTTAAAGTTTTGGAAAAGGTTTCTTTAATTAGCATCATTTCGTAAGCTTTCTCCTTCGTTATCACTTTTTTCTCATCTATCTTCGCTCTGTTGAAATCTCAGTCCATAAACATTGTTTTCTGAAATATTATTGTACCGGTTTGGCTGATATTCATTGTATAGTATATAAATTCTCTTTAAAGAAATTTTATTCAATTTGTCAGCTTTTTAGATCGAAGTATGCAACGTTGAAGGAAGCCAGCGGTAGACAAATGCAACCAGCTGTGAGGTACTATTTTTAATCTCGTCACAGAAAAGGCTACAGTTAGCAGCCAGTGGCTTAACTCTATTTGGATTTTAATGTAAATTCTTTTCCTATTTTGAAATTTACGATCCTGGAAATGAAGAAGAAAACGCCAAATAGCATGTGGTGCCATTTATTAGTTGTAGAAATCTATTTCTCACAATAGCGCCCATTTCGCCTGGGCGCAATAAGGCGTTTGGGACGTAATTGTTTTCCTCCCTAAAAAATGCTATGACTATCGCAAACTTATTTATGTGTAGCATACAGTCCAGAAGCAAAATAATGCGAAAAAAGTTGATAACTGAAGATGCCCGATTATGTGTAGATACACCACCAAACTAAAAAATTTAGCAATATATGGACGGTGGAAGGGATATAGCGAGTTCATTACTCTACCATTACTCACAAAATGTCTAAAAAGAAACCTAAAAAAATTCAGATACTACTCTAGAATGTGGGTTTAGTAATGTGAAAATGCAATGAAAACATATACAGGGTGGTTATAAATGCTAGATTTTGCTGAATGTCAGCTACTGGAATTATGATTGAAGAATTATTAATGATGTAACTAGTAAAAAATTTCAATTGCAGTTATTATAAATACCGTGGCAATGATTTTTCATTGAAATTTTATGGAAAATAGATCTGTTTGATCCATGTTTGTGACAGACAAAAAGTTGGATATGAACAAGTGCACAATGTTTTCACATGTGTCTATGGGTAATAATTGGTTTGAGTTTTATATAACCAGTAATATTTTTGTAATATTTTATTTAACATCACTTCTAATTAGAAGTGATAAATTTATTATAAATTTAAATAAAATTTCAGTGTATTTGTTTATCAAGTACACTGAAATAAATTACGATTGTAGATTACGAGCTTATGAGCAGCTTAACGTCTGTAAGACTTCTACAAATTTTATTTTCCCAAGCACCCAATGTGTAAATAAAAACAAATTTGGACTCTACCTGATTTTATAAGTATTACAATCAGTAGTTTCCTACAACAGAATCATACATTTCTTACTAAAGTAGCACATTACTCTAAAGGTGTTGCGGTATGGAAACATTTCTTTAACTGCAGTCTTGTATATCAACCTGATTACATCTGATACTCGTCAGCATCTATTTTGCAATACTTGTAAATCATTGGTTGTGTTACTAGGATCTTATAAATATCTTGCATGAGTCGCACTTATAAACCGCTGGACACTGTTGGAAAATGAAAGCAAAATTAACGAAAGTTTAGCATAAATTAGCATCTGTAACGATAATTTACAACAGTACCATTTAGATAGACAGACAGTCGGATACATCAATCGCATAAGCCATTAAATATTCGTTTGCAGTAAATAAACTTAAGGTGGAATAGTCGGCCCAAGCAAACGTATAAACCGATTTAGTTTCGCTCCTCGAGCATTGTAGAGTTATATATAAACGACATATTTTCCAGATTATTGAAATTTTGAGATTGAATGTTTTGTGTTTCCTTTGAAAGCAAGTAATAAGAGGCTCTAGAAACTTGGAGACTGGTTTCGAATCTAATTGAATTATAAATGCTATTAAGAAACGCTTCCTATGCTTCCTTTGGTTTGCCTAATTCCCCAACCTCTCTAATGTTTGCTTCTTGTAAATAAATTTAGTTATTAAAATTTTATTTCGTCAATCGAACTTCAAACAAACATCTCTTTCTTGAATCTAGAGTTAAACCCATTTTTCTCCAGAGCCAAATAACAATTGTTTCGCCTAAAATATATTTACCTTCGCAGCTACAAACAAGTACTTGTATGCTGAGAATTTATTCTTGCTAGGTAAACTTTCTCTAACTTCTTTACTGTAGAACGAAACATGAAAACATTCAAACCAACCTTCACCAACTCAATCTCCTCCAATGTTTAATTGCCGGGAAACAGTAGTGTTTGGTGAGATACTCGTTGGCGGAAGTACTCAAGGTATTTTCTCATTTCGTTCTACAGTATATTCCATAGTTTCTGCAGGTTGATTTTGGTCGCAATCTGTGCTGAATTTTGATATTGTTTCGTTGTCGAATTCAAATTAATCTTCTAGTATCAAATATTAAATCAAATTAAGATCATGTTGCCTTGCTAAAAAGTAAAATTTTTCCATGATTTCTTTTCCGAGTTCACAGACATTGTTGCATCTTCCTGTCTTCATGTTCGTTCACTGTTTTGTCTTACTACCTTTTCTTATTCTACCATCTTGTCTAACTTTCCATCAACTCTCGTCTTCTTCATACTCAAGACTTGATTGCTTTACTGGTCGCGATTGATACGAATTAAACCAATTTTCATTGAATGATACTGTCTCGTTAAAATTTTGCAGAGCTCCAATAGAAGACTATCATTACGTGAATGCTAAAGGTGAGGAAGTTTGTGTCATACCCAAGGGAACTCACATTCAGGTGGCTCTCTTTCAAATTCACCACTCTCCACAAGGTTGGATAAATCCTGAGGTATTTGATCCCGATAGATTCTATGACCTCCAAATCAACAAGAATGACTGGTTTCAACCATTCGGTAGAGGGAAGAGAGTATGCATCGGAAAAGGTATTAACAAAATTATATTGGATTTGGGTTGTTAGGTTCTAATGCCATTTCTGTATGTACTTGCAGATTTTGCCAACTTTGTTTTGAAGCTGATGCTGGCAAAATTATTTTTCAAGTTCATTTTGGTGCCCTCAGCGAAGACTGAAAAGAATGGGAATGTTTTAATTCATTTTAAAACTGCTACAATGACTCCTAGAAATGGAAGTTGGGGAATGGCAACTCCCACTGCAGCTTAAGTTTTATGACACTAGGTTGATGAGTTTTTGCAGGGACTGTCCGATTGAATTAAGTATTTGATTGATATTAAATTTATGCTAGTAAATTCAAGCTAGTAAATTCAAGATAACTTAATACTTAATAAATTTTTATACGTCAATTTTTATTTGGTATGTACTGCGCTAAGTCATTTTTTATGAACATTTATCACGGAATTTTATAAAATCTAGAGAATTTTTAAAACTTCCCCACATGAGCAGTTTGTTTTCTACAAGATTATAAAATTTATGAAATTGAAAATCTTTTTTTACGAAAGTGAGATATTTTGAAAAAGATTTGCTTCCTTCGCATGATGAAATATACATTTCACTTTGTGATGGAATCGCAGTACCACCCAATACGGAGCTTAATCCTCCCACTCGTTACTATACTTCATGGAATAGAGGGATTCTTTCTGCAATTTGTTTCCCTTAGTGTACGGTAATAGTGATCGTGATGAAAAATATATTTTTGCTTCATTACCACAATAATTGAGATATGATGACTATGGAGTATGAAATTGAACTTATGCGATTCGCAAGCTAATCAATACGAAGAATTGTTCAGTTTTCAAATTTAGGCGTCAAGGTGATTGAACTATTATATTATTCATCGTAAACTTCCATTACTCGCATAAAAAATTAGAAAAAACATTCTTGTAGAAACGAAAACTTATAGAATTTAGCACAGACCATCAACAAAAGAATCCATTACATATGAAATTGGCTCATTCCAACTGAAACTAAAGCAATCCTAATTAAAGTTAATTTTCTTATCTTTAGTAATATCTGCATTAAAATATTTGTATTCAAGTATACACCAGGCGATTCACATAACTTTATTTGGTTGTGACTTCCAGTTTCATCGGGTTCAATTATGAGGATAAGCGCATGTTGTCTCCAAAAAATACATTGTTTGTTTGGAAAACTTTCTTCAGTTGTCGGAAATGATACGTCGTTTTTCTGACTTTGGAGTTTTTCCTTTTGTGTGTACGTGCTTCATTTCTTTCTCTTCCCTTTCTCGGTGGTTAATTTTAGAGTTTTAGACTTAACGTCTTTTCTTTTTAGGCAGCGTTAGAGTGTATATTCGTGTAATCCTTTAAATCAGTAAAATAAACTTCACATTTGCCTAATTCGGTTGTTGAGACTGGTTTATTCAATTGGACTTTGGAGTTTGTGATTGAACTCATTGTGTCGGAGTCTTCATTCAACAATTAAGTCTATCACTATCCGCATTGTTCAACTAAAGCCTCGGGTTTTGTTAACACTGTTCAGAACCAAGGTCGTATTTACATTCAGAGTAGCTCGCTCTACCTATTGGCACTTGAGTCTGCGTCGCTGATGTATTGCGTGAGTCTATTAGAAACCTTCGAACGATCGAAGAAAGGAATCTTGGAGTTTTGATACAAATTTATTTTGTTTTTGCATTGAATTAAAGACTTTTGAAACAGAATTAAAAAATTTGTTTTTGTATTCCAGAATTAAATTGTAAAACTAAATATACGAAAAACATTTAATCATATATTTGGAATCAATGTGCAGCAGATTATGGTACAGATTAATGATCTATGATTATAATTACAAAAAATGATCATCTAAGTAATAGCTGACAAAATTGCTAACAGTTATCAAGCATTCTGGAATCAATAGTTAGATTTTTCAACTAATCAAACATAATAAACATCAATAACGGTGATTTTCTTACCGCGCGAGCATATCCTTTGTTTATTGATATTTTCACACAGGACCACGCTAGATTTCTAACTCTAATACCTACCGCTAACTAGATCAAAAACGATTGTAAAAACAAATCCACAGTTAGAAGCTCAAAATAAAACTGTTAACATTGAGTGGAATAAGACTTAATGTCTCATTCTTATTGAGTAGACAGTTAAAACTGACAAATCGCAGTTCTTCTGCAATTCAATAAAAGTGAACGTTACATGACAAATGGCGCCACTGTTATAACTCATTCCTTCTACCTTTACTAACATAATTATGCAATATTTAAAAAATTATAACTTATTAATTATAAGTTTAAAATTACTTTAGCAATAATTCAGCCGCTCCATCAAATAAACACACAAATAAATTTTGAATTTTTTAGACATTTGTCAAGAAAATTTGATTAAACTAATTAAATTCAGTTAATTTTAGGCACATTCATGAATAAACCCCTCAAAATATTCGAAATGTGACTCAACAACTCATGATGAGTGAGGCCAATAAGAAATAATGAAAAACTTGCCAACAATTGACCTTGGCTGTTTATTGTTTATTTTGAAGAAGAATATTAGTACGCTTTTATGAGATGAATGAGACAGACCAATTGCGGCATGCTATTTGCTCCTGGACCTTTCAAAAAACTTATTAGTTATCTTAATTTTTTTGGTTTCAATTTTCTGCTAAGCCATACAGACGAACACTACCATTGACGGCATGCAAGAGGAAATATGATAATTCATTTAGAAAAAACCTCTGGTTCAATTTGAGTGAAGTCTTGTTTTACCGAAGAGATACAATAAGTATACAACAGTTTTGTCTGCAATATAGTCTACATTAGATAGTCCTCGCTTCAAATCATAGATGGAGAGGTTATCAAGCCCAAATTGGATTGGTCGAAGTGATAAAAGAATTCGTTGCATACAATTCCATTTTCCTTTCCCAATTATACTGAGTTCATTTCTGTTCTCCCTCTTCCAGAAGTTGAGTAGCTTTAGGTAAAAATGTTGCACATAGCCGATGTCATGGAATGCCACTAACATGTAGCAAAGTGCAACAACAAACCAAAAACCTGATAAAATCCGCTCAAAGATGTTTCCGGAACGTATCGAGGCATGGTGTAGGACTAGCATAGAGCTTAAGTTTATAGAGGCTTCACAAATAGCTATCATCGTAGAGGCTATTTCTTCGATTATTTTATTATATCATATACAATTGCTTATACAATTTTATATCGTCAAATAGTGGATTCCAATAACGTATTTGGCTTAATTCCATCGTATTTCCTCTTCGGATCCAACGCCTAAGAAAATTGTAATTAATTAGTTCAAACTTGAAGTAACAAACTAGTAATTTCTTAACCTAAGAAAGAACAAGGACTTTTAAAGTTCCAACCTAAGAAAGAACAAGGACGTTAAGTAAGTTTTGTTGTCAGCCCAATCCAACTCACTAAAGCGAACCGATGGTTTAAGTCTATGGTCTCTCACCTATTCTTGAAACAGTAGAGGAATTTAAATATTAGGTTTAGGTCTGGACCGACCTAATTTTTCCACGACTTTCACACTCTCGGTTTGAGTCTGAGTTTGTTGTAACTTAAGAGGCTAAAATATTAAGTCCAGACCAACATTTGGCTTGATTGGTTGGATGCTTAGATTAACCACCAGTAAAATTTAAGAAAACTAGTTACGATTTTAATACTTTAGATGACCACTGTTTCCTAAACTTCCGGTTTCATAAAAATGATATGCTAAAATTATGAGAATGTTTAAATGTAAATTAGCATCCACAGAAAATGGATTAACTGACTGTTCCTACCTAAACAGCCAGATCGTACTTTCGATGTTTTTCGAAATTCAACTTTTTTTAGACCCAATACTTAATTAATTACTAAAAACATTACGTAATTTACAATTAAAACTAAAACAAATGAAACTAAAACTTAAATATTACTTATAAACTGAAGAAAAAAAAAACTCTTGGTTTGGACTTAATCTCAGACCTAAAGTGAGAGGGAATTAGGTCTGGAATTAAGTTTTTGAAAGACGGACTAAGTCTTGAGGAAGGAGAAAGTCCTTCTACGTCACATATTTGTGGCGCGAATCTCATAATTAGGTCTGGTACAGACCTAAACTTAATATTTAAATTCCTCTTATCTATTGAAGTTGCCGAAAATAAATTAACCCAATAATCTAAAACCTAAGCACTAAGACTAAGATTTATGACCGAACATTGAAATGGCTAAAAATAAATTAACCTATAAGTCTAAAACCTAAAAGTTGAAGTTTTTCGATTTTGGTCTTTTTAGTTTGAATATTTAAAATTTGTTATAAAAATAAAGAAGTTTTTGAAGAACTGATCATTGGGTGAGCGGTTTAGCGGCTGAAGTCAGCTAAACCATTAAAATATGATTGGCAGAATCAAAATTGTCCAATCCAAACTTTATACATAATTTATACTGTGCTTTAAATGTCACGAGAAAAAGGTTTTGTAGTCTTACCATAGCTCTTTATAAACTATACGATTCCAACATATTTCTGCTGTTGTTATGATATGTAAGTACCGTATTTATTCGATTAAAAGCTGCGGCTTTTATTTAAATTTGAACATTTGCGCTGCGGCTACTAATCGAGGTGCGGCTACTATTCGAGGGCGGCCTTTAATTTTAGAATCAAGGTTGATACTATTTCATTCATACGCTACTTACGTTTAACTGAGCACTGAATGTGTTCCAAATCTTATTAGTAGTTAACTAAATAATTTAATTTTCCTCAGTATCGGTAGATTCATTATCTGTCGCCATAAACTCAACTTCATC